>JAVSCE010016884.1:0-36818 GCA_032199065.1 Smutsia gigantea
GGATATGATAAAAGCATTTTGCTGTTTGGGCCAAGCACAATGGAAAATTTTGGTAAAATTCACATCTCACTGATCATGAAAAAGTGAACCAGAGTCTTTGAAAGGATATTAGTTTAACAAGAAGCCCTGAATTAAACTGGTATTATGAAGCAAATGATACTACATTTTACACAGAAACTGAGTAGTGATGTAAGAAAACTTACAGTGTTGCAGGTTAGATTCTGTATGCTTTTGAACATGGATATCTAGAACTGATCTAGCTATATCAAGAAGCATGATGGTGTCTACATTCTCTAAAGATTAGAATTGAAATTGGGCTACAAATTATAGCTGAGAATGAAAATTGTGGACTATAAAATGTCAGTGGACTTTTATGTCTGGCCAAGACGAAGTAACACAAAATGGATTTCCACCCTACCTGAAACAAGCCCCTCCCCAAATGGATAAAATACATGAAATAATGATAGTTTGTAAGATACTGAGCATTAGGCAATGAAGGCCTGTGATCCCTGAGATTTGGGAGACAAATAGGGTGAGCACTCTGATTTTACAGGCTCACTGTCTCAAGACAGATTCCAGGCCACAGTGCAGAAAGGAAGAATGAAAGCAGAGCCTGGTGAACTTCCTGAGTTGAGGTGACAGAGCTGAGAGTCTGGGAAAACCCAGATAACTAGAGTTCATAGGAGAGAGTACCTGAGAGAGCCACACAGGGAGAGATCTTCAAAGAGCTGCAAAGGGTCTCCCTAGAGTATTCAGCATAGGACTGATCAGCATATGACATGCCTATGAGAAATTACCCCAGGCAGGGAAAGAACCAGCCAAAGGGATTCAAAGGAACAGTGCCCATCACTTACCAGGGGTTGGAAGTAGTGCCTGTTCCATCAGCCAAACTGTAAAACCTCATGAGTCACAGGGCACAGGACAAAGTATTCAGAAGGGTCTTGCCTCCATAATGGGAAATAATTAGTCCTAGACTGTACACTGCTCTGGTCCCATCTAGCATATCTAAACAGAAAGCCTGAAAGGATACATTTGTTTCCAGGTAATTCAAGTGCATACCAGAATAGAGCTCAAGAATATTTGTAGTAGTACAAAGTATGCAGCACCCAGCAAGGTAAAATTCACAATATCTGGTACCCAGTAAAAAAATTAACAGGTATGCAAAAAAGCAGGAAAATACAGCCAACTATGAGGAGAAAAATCAAGCAAAAAGTGACAAAGAACTGACATAAATGTTAGAATTAGCAAGCAAAGTCATTAAAGCAGTTATAACTGTATTCTGTATTTCCAAAAAGTAAATAAAGACATAGGATATTTTTTAAAAGACCCAAATCAAACCTAGAGATAAAAACTACATCTGAGATGAAAAATATATAGAAAGGGATTTATATCAGATTACACATTGTAGTAGAAAAGATTAGTGAACTTGAAGACAGCAATAAAAACTATCCAAATGAAACAAGACTGAACAAGAAAAAAGACTGGAAAAAAAAGAACAGAGCATTAATGAGTTGTGAAACAACTTTAAGCTGCCTGATATACATGTAATTGGAGTCACGAAAGCAAATGCGGGCACTGAAAAAATATTTGAGGAAATAACAGGCAAAAATTTTCTAAATTTGATGAAGACCATAAACTCACAGATCCAAGAGCTCAGTGAACTTCATGCCCAAGAAATATAAAGAAAACTTCATAGTCAAAATTTTTTAAGACCATAGATAATGAAAAGATCTTAAAAACAGCTTAGGTGGGGGAGAGGACACATTAAATAACATAGAACAAAGATAATGCTGAAAGCAAATTTATCATAGGAAACAATGCAAATAAGAAGACACTAGAATATCTCTAAAATCTCTAAAATACTGAATGGAAAAAAAACCTGTCAACCTAAAATTCTAAACTCAGTGAAATATCCTTCAAAACCAGAGGTGAAATAAAGACTTTTACAAACGTACAAATTGAAAGAATTAATTGCCAGCAGACCTGCACTATAAGAAACAATGTTAAAGTCATTCAGGTAGAAGAAAAATAATAACAGATAGAAATACGGGTGTACACAAAGGAGGGAAGAGTACATCAACAGTAACTGTGTGAGTAAAAATATATTTTCTTATTATTTAAATTATATTTAAAATATATTCAACTGTTTAAAGCATATATATAATATATATATAATGTGAGATTCAAAACATATGCAAAACAAACTTGGAAGACTTACAAAACCTGATTCAAGACTTATTATAAATCTACCATAATCAAGTGAGTGTGGTATTGGCATATAGATAGATAAATAGATTAATGGAACAGAATAGAGTTCAAAAATAAGTCCTTGTGTTTATATTTACTCAATTTTTGATACAGGTACAAGGGAATTCAGTGGAGAAATAATAAACTTTTCAACAAATGATGCTGGAAAAAGTAGGTAGCCATATGCAAAATAAAGGTAAAGATTTCTCAGATATGACATCTAAACATGATCTGGAACTTGATAAATTAGACTTCATTAAAATTTAAAACCTCTGTTCCTTGAAATATGCTGTTAAAAAAATAAAAAGACAAGCCACATACTGGAAGAAAATATTTGCAAATAGCATATCCAATAGGACTTGCATCCAGCATATATAAAGAACTCTCAAAACTCTATAATTAAAAAAATAAACAAATTTTAAAAGTGCACAAAATTTTTGAACAAATACATTACCAAAGAAGACATATGAATAGCAAATAAGCACATGTAAAGATGCTCAACATCATTAATCGTTAGGGAACTACAAAATAAAATCACAATGAGATACCACTACACACTTATTAGAATGGCTAAAATTACAAATATACCAAATGTTGGCCAGGTTTGAAGAAACTGGAACTCTCATACACTGCAGTGGGACTGCAAAATGTTACAACCACACTGGAAAACATTTTAGTAGTTTCTCAAGAAGTTAAACATATATCTCCCATACAACTCGGGCTCTGTAGTTTTAAGTATTTACCAAAGAAAAGCATAGTTTCACGCAAAGACTTACATGTGAATACTAATAACAGCATTATTCATAATAGCCAAAAACTGGAAACAATCCAAATGTTCATTAAGAGTTGAATGGATAAAAAAAAAGGTAGTATATTCATACAATGGAATACTACTCAGCAAAGAAAAGAATGACCTACTGACACCCACAGCAATATGGATGAAATCTCCATTATGCTGGCTGAAAAAAAAATCATACAAAACAAATACATACTACATGATTTCATTTATATAAAACTCAAGAAAATGCAAATTAATCTATAGTGGCAGAAGACATATCAGTGGCTACCAGAGAGGGCAAAGGTATAGTACAGAGAGGGACAGGAATGAAGGATCATAAATGGCACAAGGAAATGTTTGAAGGTGATGGCTATGTTTACTATCTTGATTTTGATGATGGTTTCATGGGTATAGACAAATGTCAGTATTTATGCAATTGGATACTTTAAGTGTGCAGTTTGTTGTATGTAAATTATACGTTAATTAAGTTGTTTTAAAAGTTTTAAGATTAAATGCAACTAAACCTTATTGTAATCAGAAGCTTTACAATCATAGAATACCTATAAGGCAGTAGGAGACTTCAAATACATTCAAACAGTTAAATGTTGTTTTATGTCAAAGGATTTTTTTACAAAAAAATAAATGATACAGGGCACATTTAAAAATGTTTTACTATTCAATTTTGTTGCTAAGAGAAGAATATAGTGAGTTTTGAGCCAACAAGACAAGAAATAACAAGTGTTGGCGAGGATTTGGAGAAAAGGGAAACCTCATACACTGTTGGTGGGATTGTAAATTAGTGCAGCCACAATGGAAAGCAGTTTGGAGGTTTCTCAAAAAAACTAAAATTAGAAATACCATACTACCCAGCAATTCTACTCCTGGATATTTACCCAAAGAAAAAAATCACTAATTAGAAAAGACATATGCACTCTTAAGATTACTGCAGCATTATTTACAACAGCCAACTTTTGGAAGCAACCTAAATGTCCACAGGTAGATGAATGGATAAAGGAGATCTGGTACATATACACAATGGAATATTCCTCAGCCATAAAAAGAATGAAATCTTGCCATTTGTAAAAATATGGATGGACCTAGGAGGTATCATGCTAAATGAAATTAATCAGACAGAGAAAGACCAACACCATATGATTTCACTTATATGTGGAATCTAAAAAACAAATGAACAAACGAAACAAAAATAGATACAGACACAGAGAAACAGACTGGTGGTTGTCACAGGGTAGGGAGATGGGAGGGGAGAGGTGAAATAGGTGAAGGTAGATAAAAAAAGCTACTAAGAATGTTTGAAATCTTGATCTGTCTATGCTTCCATGAGTGTATACACTTGTCAAAATTCATCAAGCTGTACACTAAGATTTGTGTATTTTATTGTATGTGCCTCAATAAAAAAATTTTTTTAATCACAGTGAAGTGCCAACAATTTTTTAAATTAATTTTAAAAAGACAGAAGAGTGTGAAAAGACAGCATGCTCAGAGCTGAGAAGATGGAACAGCAAACATGCTTGTATATAAGTGTTTCCTGGAACTCTAATTAGAATACCATGATTTAGTAAGTGCATCCAGCCACACACTAATTTGATTTTTAGATTTATATGTTTTGTGAGGTATCAAAATCAGCTATGACAGTCATTAAAATCAAGTATACAAATAAACAGAACTTAGAATCAGACCTGCAAGTAGCTGTACCATAAACCAAGATTTTATTGAAACAAAGTGCACTTCATGTCAATGCTCTCATCAAAATGACAGCAAAGGAGATTGGAGGAAGATGGCGTGAGCAGGGTGGCCAAATCTCCTCCCAAAAGCATATATATTTGTGAAAATACAACAAACACCACTATTCCTAAAAGAGAGACCAGAAGATACAGTACAACAGCTAGGCTACAGCTACACCTGCGAGAACTCAGCACCTCACAAAGCGGGTAAGATACAAAGCCACGACCCGGCAGGACCTGAGCACTCCCACACCCGAGCGCACCGGTGGGAGGAAAAGAATCAGAGTGGGGAGGGAGTGGAAGCACAGGCCCGCTAAATAACCAGCCCTGGTGGTCTGCACTGGGAGCACAGACACACATCGCAGGGTGTACTGGAGATTAGAGAAACGGAATGGCAGGATCCGAGACGGAGACTGCGAGCGGGTCCCCACAGCCGGCTCCCCTGAGACAAAAGAAAAGCAGGTGCTTTCTTAAAAGTCTTAGAGAGACAAGGGCCCAACAGTGGAACAAAATCGTCCCAGCACACTCAGCTCAGCAGGCTGGGAATCTTGAGGAACTTCGGGCCCCCTAACCAGCTGCTGGGTAAAGCATCCCCACCGAGGCCCTCACGGGCATAAGCAGCCTGCCATTTGTTCCCCCCGGCCGGCACTGCGGCGGATCTGCCACAGCTGCCGAACAGCTGTAGAGCAGCCCCACACACAGCAACCACACAGAATCTCCTCCTGGCAGGTGCACAGCTAACCAGGAAGGGCCACACAGAATCTCCTCCCAGTGGGTGTGCAGCGAAGCAGGAAGAGCCGCAGAAGCCAGAGGAAGAGACGAAAGGCACCAAGGGGCAAAGAACGCACGCGGCACGACTGCAAACCCCTGCAGGGCTCTAGGCTAGCCTGAGGGCGGCCCCGTCCACGGCAGCTTAGGGGATTATCCCAGAGACTGCCACCCAGTGTGCGGGCAACCGGCACAGGCTGTGGAGAAGGGTAAGGAGAACAACAAGCAGGAAGGGACTTTGTTCACCCAGCTGACACACGTGGCACCTGCCTGTGACCACTTCTATCACCATGAAAAGACAGAAGAATATGGTCGTCAAGACTCACCCAGACAACCACAGAGGGAGGGCCAGGTGGGATAGATTTAAACAATCTTCCTGAAAAGAATTCAGAATAAAAGTCATAACCATGCTGATGGACCTACAGAGAAATATGCAAGAGCTCAGGGAGGAAGTGAGGAGATACATTACAGAAATGAGACAAGCGATCGACGGGCTTAACAGCAGACTGGATGAGATGCAAGAGACTGTTAATGGAATAGAAATCAGAGAACAGGAATACAGAGAAGCTGAGGCAGAGAGAGATAAAAGGATCTTTAGGAATGAAAGAATATTAAGAGAACTGTGTGACCAATCCAAACGGAACAATATTTGCATTATAGGAGTACCAGAGGAAGAAGAGAGAGAAAAAGGGATAGAGAGTGGCTTTGAAGAAATGATTGCTGAAAACTTTCCCACGCTGGGGAAGGAAATAGTCTGGCAGTCCACAGAAGCCCACAGATCTCCCAACACAAGGGACCCAAGGAAGACAACACCAAGACACATAATAATTAAGATGGCAAAGATCAAAGATAAAGACAGAATATTAAAGCCAGCTAGAGAGAGAAAAAAGATCACCTACAAAGGAAAACCCATCAGACTATCATCAGACTTCTCAACAGAAACCTTACAGGCCAGAAGAGAATGACATGATATATTTAATGCAGTGAAACAGAAGGGCCTTGAACCAAGAATACTGTATCCAGCACGATTATCATTTAAATTTGAGGGAGGGATTAAACAATTCCCAGACAAGCGAAAGTTGATGGAATTTGCCTCCCATAAACCACCTCTACAGGATATCTTAAACGAACTGATCTAGAGGGAAGCACTCCTAAGGCTAAAAAGATGTCACCAGAGAAAATAAAATCATAGCAAAGAAAGCAGACCATCCAAATACTAACTAAAGGCAAAGAATAAAACACCTAGTAAATAAAGAATGGAGGAGGAAGAATAAGAAGGGAGGGAAATACAGAAACATCAGACTGTGTTGACAATAACTTAACAAGAAAGTTAAGTTAGATTGTCAGATAGTAAAGAAACAACCCTTGAACCTTTGGTAACCACGAATCTAAAGCCAGCAATGGCAATAAGTACATATCTATCAATAATCACCCTAAATGTAAATGGACTGAATGCACCAATCAAAAGACACAGAGTAACAGAATGGATAAAAAAGCAAGACCCACCCATATGCTGCTTACAGGAGACTCACCTCAAACCCAAAGATATACACAGACTAAAAGTGAAGTGATGGAAAAAGATATTTCATGCAAACAACAAGGAGAAAAAAGCAGGTGTTGCAGTACTTATATCAGACAAAATAGACTTCAAAACGAAGAAAGTAGCAAGAGATAAAGAAGGACATTACATAATAATAAAGGGGTCAGTCCAACAAGAAAATATAACCATTATAAATATATATTCACCCAACACAGGAGTGCCGGCATATGTGAAACAAATACTAACAGATTTAAAGGAGGAAATAGAAAGCAATGCATTCATTTTAGGAGACTTCAACACACCACTCACTCCGAAGGACAGATCAACCAGACAGAAAATAAGTAAAGACACAGAGGCACTGAACAACACACTAGAACAGACGGACCTAACAGACATCTACAGAACTCTACACCCAAAAGCAACAGGATACACATTCTTCTCAGGTGCACATGGAACATTTTCCAGAATAGACCACATACTAGGCCACAAAAAGAACCTCAGTAAATTCAAAAATATTGAAATTCTACCAACCAACTTCTCAGATCACAAAGGTATAAACCAGAAATAAATTGTACAAAGAAAACAAAAAGGCTTACAAATACATGGAGGCTTAACAACATGCTCCTAAATAATCAATGGATCAACGACCAAATTAAAACAGAGATCAAACAATATATGGAGACTAATGACAACAACAGCACAAAGCCACAACTTCTGTGGGACGCAGCAAAGGCAGTTCTAAGAGGAAAGTATGTTGCAATCCAGGCCTATTTAAAAAAGGAAGAACAATCCCAAATGAATAGTCTAAAGACACAATTATTTAAATTGGAAAATGAAGAACAAATGAGGCCCAAAGTCACCAGAAGGAGGGGCATAATAAAGATCAGAGAAGAAATAAATAAAATTGAGAAGAATAAAACAATAGAAAAAAATCAGTGAAACCAATAGCTGGTTCTTTGAAAAAATAAACAAAATAGATAAACCCCTAGCCAGACTTACTAAGAGAAAAAGAGAATCTACACACATAAACAGAATCAGAAATGAGAAAGGAAAATTCACGACGGACCCAACAGAAATACACAGAATTATTAGAGAATACTATGAAAACCTATATGCTAACAAGCTGGAAAACCTAGAAGAAATGGACAACTTCTTAGAAAAATACAACCTTCCAAGACTGGCCAAGGAAGAAACAGAAAACCTAAACAGACCAATTACCAGCAACGAAATTGAATCAGTAATCAGAAAACTACCCAAGAACAAAACCCCAGGCCAGATGGATTCACCGCTGAATTTTATGAGACATATAGAGAAGAAATAATACCCATTCTCCTTAAAGTTTATCTAAAACTGGAAGAGGAGGGAATACTTCCAAACTCATTCTATGAAGCCAGCATCACTCTAATACCAAAACCTGGCAAAGACCTCACCAAAAAAGAAAATTACAGACCAATATCCCTGATGAACGTAGATGCAAAATACTCAACAAAATATTAGCAAACCGAATTCAAAAATACATCAAGAGGATCATACACCATGATCAAGTGGGATTCATCCCAGGGATGCAAGGATGGTACAACATTCGAAAATCCATCAACATCATCCACCACATCAACAAAAAGAAGAACAAAAACCACATGATCATCTCCATAGATGCTGAAAAAGCATTTGACAAAATGCAGCATCCATTCCTGATTAAAACTCTCAACAAAATGGGTATAGAGGGCAAGTACCTCAACATCATAAAGGCCATATATGACAAACCCACAGCTAACATCATACTTAACGGCGAGAAGCTGAAAGCTTTTCATCTAAGATCAGGAACAACACAGGGATGCCCACTCTCTCCACTGTTATTCAACATAGTACTGGAGGTCCTAGCCACAGCAATCAGACAAAACAAAGACATACAAGGCATCCAGATTGGTAAAGAAGATGTCAAATTGTCACTATTTGCAGATGACATGATATTGTACATAAAAAACCCTAAAGACTCCACTCCAAAATAACTAGAACTAATATCTGAATTCTGCAAAGTTGCAGGATACAAAATTAATACACAGAAATCTGTTGCATTCCTATACACTAACGATGAACTAGCAACAAGAGAAATCAGGAAAACAATTCCATTCATAATTGTATCCAAAAGAATAAAATACGTAGGAATAAACCTAACAAAGGAAGTGAAAGACCTATACTCTGGAAACTACAAGACACTCCTAAGAGAAATTAAAGAGGACGCTAACAAATGGAAATTCATCCCTTGCTCTTGGCTAGGAAGAATAAATATTGTCAAAATGGCTATACTACCTAAAGCAATCTACAGATTCAATGCAATTCCTATCAAAATACCAACAGCATTCTTCAGTGAACTGGAACAAATAAATCTAAAATTCATATGAAACCACAAAAGACCCCAAATAGCCAAAGCAATCCTGAGAAGGAAAAACAAAATGGGGGAATTATGCTCCCAGACTTCAATCACTACTCCAAAGTCACAGTAATCAAGGCAATGTGGTACTGGCACAAGAACAGACCCACAGACTAGTGGAACAGAACAGAGAGTCCAGACATTAATCCAAACATATATGGTCAATTAATATACTATAACGGAACCATGAATATACAACGGGGAAATGACAGCCTCTTCAACAGCTGGTGTTGGCAAAACTGGACAGCTACATGTAAGAGTATGAAATTGGATTACTGTCTAACCCCATACACAAAAGTAAACTCAAAATGGATCAAAGACCTGAATGTAAGTCATGAAACCATAAAACTCTTAGAAAAAAACATGGGCAAATATCTCTTGGACATAAACATGAGTGACTTCTTCATGAACATATCTCCCCGGGCAAGGGAAACAAAAGCAAAAATGAACAAGTGGGACTATATCAAGCTGAAAAGCTTCTGTACAGCAAAGGACACCATCAGTAGAACAAAAAGACATCCTACAGTATGGGAGAACATATTCATAAATGACATATCCGATAAGGGGTTGACATCCAAAATATATAAAGAACTCACGCACCTCAACAAACAAAAAGCAAATAATCCAATTAAAAAATGGGCAAAGAATCTGAATAGACACTTCTCCAAAGAAGAAATTCAGATGGCCAAGAGGCACATGAAAAGATGCTCCACATCCCTAATTATCAGAGAAATGCAAATTAAAACCAGAATCAGATATCACCTCACAGCTGTAAGGATGTCCAACATCCAAAACACAAACAACAACAAATGTTGGCGAGGATGTGGGGAAAGGTGAACCCTCCTATACTGCTGGTGGGAATGCAAATCAGTTCAACCATTGTGGAAAGCAGTATGGTGGTTCCTCAAAAAACTAAAAATAGAAATACCAATTGACCCAGGAATTTCACTCCTAGGAATTTACCCTAAGAATATAGGAGCCTAGTTTCAAAAAGACATATGCACCCCTATATTTATCGCAGCACTATTTACAATAGCCAAGAAATGGAAGCAACCTAAGTGTCCATCAGTAGATGAATGGATAAAGAAGAGGTGGTACATATACACAATGGAATATTATTCAGCCATAAGAAGAAAACAAATCCTACCATTTGCAACAACATGGATGGAGCTGGAGGGTATTATGCTCAGTCAAATAAGCCGAGTGGAAAAAGACAAGTATCAAATGCTTTCACTCATATGTGGAGTATAAGAACAAAGGAAAAAAAAAAAACTGAAAGAACACAAGAGCAGCAGACTCACAGAACCCAAGAATGGACTAAGAGTTACCAAAGGGAAAGGGACTGGGGAGGATGGGTGGGAAGGGAGGGACAAGGGGGGAAAAGGGGCATTACGATTAGCAGACATAATGTAGGGGGGGCACGGGGAAGGCTGTACAACTCAGAGAAGACAAGTAGTGATTCTATAGCATCTCACTACGCTGATGGACAGTGACTGTAATGGGGTATGTGGGGGGACTTGATGTGGGGAGTCTAGTAACCATAATATTGCTCATGTAATTGTAGATTAATGATACCAAAAAAAATGACAGCAAAGGTTTTATACCATTAGTAAATATGAAAATTAATTTTAAACAGCATTCATTTCATCTTATTGTTTGTTTTTGTGAATACCTTATATAATATTTGTACGAGTAATACTATGTAATACATAAGATTATGTAATTCAGAATATTAATGGTAAATAATATTTCATAAATATACATATATTAGGGGTGATCGAAATTTTTGGTGGTAAGGGAGAGTGATGAAAAATGTTGGGAAACACTTCACTTAAAGGAGGATGAAAGGTAACCATTCTTACAAACTGTCGTATGTTATTGTGATTCTGCTGGCATACAGATAAGATGTATGTTACTTTCGAGAGTATAAATCATCCTGATGACTATAATGCCACTGCCCTGATACAAGTAGGGCAGCCTAATGAGTAAGGATTTGTGCTGCCGTAAGTTACATTCCGAAGTGGACTCTATTAAGCTAATTGTGACCAAGGCAATTACAGTATTTGAAGCAGGGCAATCTAAAGCACTGTCTGAATTAATACCTATTATGTGTGTGGGTTTCCAAAACAGGAGAGAAGCATGACCCTAAAGGCTAGGAAATCCAGCCCCCTTCAGAAAAAGAAAGAACTAATTATTTGAGAATCTAAAGGTAGAGGATAGTGGATTTTAGAGCATAGAAAAATGAGACCAAAACAGAGTATGTGGTGAGTCTGCAGAACTTAAAAAAAAAAAAAAGACTCCACATCGCTAATTATCAGGAAAATGCAAATTAAACCACAATAAGAGTTCACCTCACACCAGTCAGGATGGCCAACATTGAAAGGACTAGGAACAACAAATGCTGGTGAGGACTTGGAGAAAGGGGAGCTCTCCTCCACTGTTGGTGGAAATGTAAATTAGTTCAACCATTGTGGAAAGCAATATGGATGTCCCTCAAAAAACTAAAAATAGAAATGCCATTTGACCCAGGAATTCCACTTCTAATAATGTACCCAAAGGAAAAAAAAATCTCAGATTCAAAAAGACATATGCATCCCTACGTTTATTGCATCACTATTTACAATAGCCAAGATATGGAAGCAACCTAATTGTACATCAGCAGATCAATGGATAGATAAGTGGTACATATACACAATGGAATACTATTCAGCCATGAGAAGAAAACAAATCCTACCCTTTGTAACGACATGGATCGAGCTAGAGAGAATTATGCTCAGTGAAATCATCCAGGCAGAGAAAGACAAGTACCAAATGATTTCCCTCATTTGTGGAGTATAACAATGAAGCAAAACTGAAGGAACAAAACAGCAGCAGACTCACAGACTCCAAGAAGGGACTAGCGGTTACCAAAGGGGAGGGGTGTGGGGAGAAAATTTTTTAAAAGACTCCATGAAGAAAAGAAAGCTTCCAGGGATGCAGGACTCCCCTAAAGCCCCTTGTTTGGATGCAGCCACCTGCGCACAAAGGCACCAAATAATGCCATCTTTTTGTCTGGTAAGAGCTGAATGAGCACATGGCACTGCTTACACTGAATTAATTGTTTACATTGAGATCTGCGTTGGTTATTTTATCAACTGTCCCATTCAACTATAGAGTGATGTCCTCCCAAGAAAACGACTCTAAATATACATATTAAAATGTGTCAGTCTTAGCTACCTCATCAAGGCTACTCAAATTTAAGGTAAATTTAAGATCGATTCAAATTGCAAAGCTGCAAAGTCTGGTTTCTCAGATCCTTCCAAGTTCCCTTTGGATAAAGAACTCCCATCTCATGCCCCCAACCCCCTTCTGCTCCTGGATTAAATAATTTAAATGTTTCTGGCACTAGATTCCTCTGTGAGACCTCCCTCTGCTCTCCTGTACTTATCCCTGAATGTCTGTGTAGTTTCAAACCTTCAAACTCCTCCTCTTTCCGTGACCTGGAACTCGGTATTCTACACTGCTTACAGAATGTGCACTGGTTTGGAGGGCCAACTATGTGCTACATGCTGTGCTAGCTGGCTAAGGATATAAGAATAATGCACAGTCCCTGCCCACAAAGAGCTCACAGTCTATCGAAGAAGATACTTAAACAGATAATCATCAAGGAACACGGTTATCAAAGAAATACACGCACAGGACATTATTATAAGAATATCAAGGTGGGGACCCACTCCAGCTTGGGGAGAGGGGACTAGAAAGAGATACCAGCAGTAGCACAGGAACTGGTTGTAAATAATGTGTATCAGTTGGTTAACCAGGTAGACTGCACAGCATTTACAAAAGCATGGAGGCATAAAGCAACATGGCACGGGTGAGCAGTGCACCGAAGCTGACAGTGAATTGTAAGGGAGGATGTAGAGGAGGCAAGTGGAGAGCCTCTCACATGGGGGAGGAGCTTAATATGTTATGCTCAGAAACATGGATAATTAGCCTTTGACAATAGGAACCACTGAAGAGTTTTAGGTAAGGCAAGGACTTGTCACTCTGACAGTTACACAGAATACAGATTTGAGGATAAAGGCAGTGGGTAGATGGTGAGAGCCCATAGTAGAGGGCAGGGGTAATAGAGATGGAAAGGAAGGTATTGACGACATAACACTGACGTAAGATCTGCGGGACCTGTGAAAGTTCTGTAACACCGAACAGCTTCTTCTACTTGTAGTTCTGATGTGCTAGATTCCTAACTAAGAACAGTATAGCCTAGAATAGTGCCTACAAACACTGGATCTGGAGCCAGGTTACCTGAGTTCAAATCACAGCTTCATTACTTTTTAGCTGTGACCTTGGGCAAGTTATTCAATCTCCCTGAGTCTCGTTTTCCTCATTTACAAAAACAGTGTTTAAGAATAAGAGTTCCTGCATGAGGCTGTGAGGATTCAAGTATACATCATGAGTAAATGGCATAGCATAGTGCTGCTCTAGAATAAGCACCCAATACTGGTAGCTGTTTAGTTCCAATTATTACAACCATATGCTTTGGAAAATATATGAGCATATGGCTGTCTTGACATCTTACTATGAAATATCAGAAATCTGATCAGTATTCTTGCCCAGATGAAAAGTCACTGTACTGCTCTGCATGGAGGTGGGCTGACAAGCATAAATATTAAGCAAATGTTAGTAATTAGATACGATCAGTTTAAAAGATATTTATTTATACACTGTTCCAGACAGGATTTAAAGTGTCTTACAAAAACATATAAAACATAACAAAATAACATTAATTTAAAAAATAGGATCAAAAAGAAGAAAACAGAGTGGGGACAGAATAGAGAAGTCAGAATCAAAACTCCAAAACCAAAGGGCAACTAGGGTTTCCTAGTGGTTGGCTGGGGTCTAGACTCCTGCACGCCTACCCATGGAGCACATCCATGCCTGAGACAACAGGACCAGGCCTGCCTGCACTGGGGCCCATTCTCAAAAGTGTTAGGGTAGCCAAGTTGTTTTTTATTTTCCCTAAACAATGAGAAATTTACAACTAGCTCTCAATTTTACAAAATTCTGATTTTGGTCCTGCACTAAGGTTCTTTTGCCCCTATAATCCTTTTCAAAATAGGTTTTACAAAAGTGAAGTTTGCATGTACTGAGGCATTTTTGCAGTTTTAGCTCCTTTTAAGATATCCACCAACTGATAAAGAAAAAGTAAAAGAAGGTGATGATGATGATGATGATGATGGCAGCAGCTACCACTTCTATAATGCCTACTATGTATCAAGCACTTTTCTAAGCCCTTTATGTGCATGGAGTCATCTAGTTTTCACAATCATATTCTGAGGTAGGTACTACATTATCGTGTTTTACAAATGAGGAAAGTGACGCACACATAGAGCAAATAACTTGCCCAAGGTCACACACCCTGTAAGTGACAGTCTGGTTTCTGAATTCAGGCAGTCTGGTTCCAAAGTTCAAGCTCTTAACCACTATGCTATGCGGTCTCTTCATAGTCTGATAATATTGCTTGTACATGGTAATATTTGGGAAAGGGGACATCCTGTTCTCAGGAACTATAGAGTTTTTAAAAAGTCCTCAGCTAATAGCAGAGGAGGCTCAGTCCAGCTTGTTTTCTCAGCCCCCTGACCTTCCACACAATAATATGTAACAGATTCTGAGCAAGTCTGCACATGGGAACGGACTCATTCTCCTTATCCAGGACATCCCTTCTAAAGAATGAAAGGAGCATTGGGAGGAGTACCTAAAGTAAAATCTGTTTGTTAGCCTTAAAATCATGGGAGGGACAATTTCCTCCAGATTGAATCCAAGTGGTTATCTTTCAATATCACCAAATTCTAGTCATCAATAGTTTGAAGAAATCCCACTTAAAATAATATATATATAGGTCTCTAAAGTAAGTCCCAGAGGGAAACTCGATGTCTTCATACATATATTTCTCCTACAGAATGGTTGTTTGGATACATGGAAATGTGGCTTTATTGTAATGATTTCACACTTTTTCCTGCTTTTCAGCCACTCCAGGTGTTTTAAGCCTACCACTAACCCTAGAAAGCAGATCGCCATAAATGTAGAAAACAGAAGTAGAAAAGATCAAAAAAACAAGACCATGTGTCTAAACACCCACCTTGGGAACAGGGAAAATGCATATATTAAGACATATCCCATTTGGCTTTCCAGCTTACAAGACCTACACTTGGAGCTTCTTCTCCCATGAGTCAGGCAGGCTCACAAGAGCCCCATGAGGTTGATGGGGTGACAGATGGCCTGTTTATCCTCTTCTCTCCCAAAGTCCCTTTCTTTAACAGCCCCAATGTGTAAAAGGATCAAAACTTTCCAACTAAAAGAACAGAATGTTTTAAAATCCAGGTCATTTATATGCATAACACTTTTTTTTAAGTCTGGTGAGAGCTGACACATTATCATTTTTCAATAAGCCTTATAACTGCATAGAATACCATTATCTTTCCTTAGTCAACAAGCCGTGATAAACCAGCACCCGTATAGGGAAGACCCTCTTCTCCTGCCACCATCACAGATGGTAGGGATTTCTAAACCAAACCCTACCTAACACCTAATTCTTTCCTTCAGGCCACATCAGCTAAAAATCACCCACACAGTCCCCTTAAATGAGAAATCATGATGGTTTGTGACTAATCCAGCCCATGTTCACACATAACTGTGATTTCATGCATTTGGTTTCTTTTTAATTTTAGGGATGCTGTGATCTAGCTATGGCCACAGAAACCTTAAACACAATTAAATAACTGTAGCTGAACTTAAATCTAACTGTATACATGGCAGATAATTTTAAGGTGTTACTTAAGGCATATAAGACATAAATTAAGTGCTAATTTCTTTCATTAGGAAATACATACAGGAGTATATGTACACCAAAGAGTAGGTATAAATTGGAGAATATAAAATAAAGGTAAAATATTAATATACTGCAAGTCCTCTTTCTAACCTGCTTAACCATAATTACTTTACACATTACATCAAATCCCTAGAACAAGATTAGTACATGCATTATCAATATCTGGTCTACAGCTAGAAGCAATGTCCTAATATTTTTTTAAAAAATACTAAAGTATAAAAATTTTTAAACTGCTAAAATGTTCAAATTACATGTGTATATATTTGTTTTATCTTCCATTCTGACCTGGCATGTGAAAGTACATTAATAAGTTCTAAGGCAGAAGGAGATATGAATTTTCTTAATTCAGTTAATATAATTTATAATAAAGCAAGGCACTCAGAATGTCTAGATGGACTTTCCTAGCTCAATGTATGGAAATATTTGAGCTTGGTATTATTATTCTAAATAAAACTACACACTCAGTAATCAGCATATCAGTGAGGATGCCCTTTTATTTTATAAAAATGAAAAATATCCACCACTAGATAGTAAGCTATGTGAGAGAAGGGACTTGGTTTTGTTCATCTGTTATGTTCAGTGCCTAAAGTTCTCTCTGGCACATAATATTCACACAATAAATATTTGTTGAATAAATGAGCTGGCATCAAAAATACCAGATATCATATTCAGCCACACGCAAAAGCTTATCACTAAGGACTTCACTTTTGATATCATTAATTCAAAGGCTCCACTCTGATTGCAACCCCCTATCCTTCTAGCCTATTCATTCAATGACCTCCCCTTGCCCAACACTGGTTCTCAGACCTCATGGGGGAGAAGTAGTCTTCCGTAGACCTTTTGGCTTTCATCTTGTCAGCTCCATCCTGACTTTACTTTCTTTCCTACACAGTTTGGATTCTATTGTTCCAACTGCACTTTTTTCACTATACTCAATAACCCATTTTCATTGCAAATACAGGATAAAAAAACATAAACCTAGAAGAGCCCAAGTGTTGTCCTTTATGCCTGCATTGGAACTACTGAAATGTACTAAAGAAAAAAAATCACTATCTGGTGTACTATTATCAATATGAATTCTTAGTCACCAAGCTCACCTCAACACTTCCTGACATTCCAACTATGCTTCCCTGATCCCAGCTTGCTCTCTTGTTCACCATGATAACTATTTCATGAATGACATGAAGACATTTTTATGTTTGCCTATCAATTCAGGAAAATTTTAAAAAGGTAATATTCAATTTTAAAAAGGGAAGATGTAAGGACTCTCATACTTTGTTGGCAAATGTAAATTTGTAAAACCTGTTAGAGGAAGCAGTGTGACAATCTGATTACTAAAAGATTGAACTTCAGAAAACTTATCTCAATAGCAACTGTATCACTGATTATATGATACATTGTTCACCACATACCTCTCCTGCTGAAATAAATTCCATGAGAAAAAAGCCATCGTCTATCTTCTTCTCCACTGTATTGCAAGCACGTAGCCTAGAAACTGGCACACTGTAGACCCTCAGTAAATCAACCCATGCTTTTTGATATGTTGCAAGTAATAGTTTAAGGATGCTGATATCAAAGCTATTCTGATGCCTGAGTTGATAGAGCTACAAACAAGAAACAGTGCAGGTGCCATGGACATTTTTCATCTCTTAAGAATTACCTGAGTTCAGGGTAGCTTTAGACAGTCACAAATATGAAATCCACATGTCTCATTACTTCAGCTATTCTGCCAGCACTGTCCTATCTCCTGCCCTCTTGCATTCCTGTCACAGCCACCCAGAAAAATCCCCTAGATTGTCTACACCCTGTTCCTGTGCCCAGGCTGATGAGCGCTGCTAGAGACAATGGCTACCGGGCTCTGTGACTTTGGATAGAGACATGAATTTGAATTAGTGATCAAACCTTTTTTTTTTCTTTTGCTCACTAGGATGTGGCAGCCTGGATGGTATGCCCCAACTCCTCAGCACTCTCATCAGATGGGCCCTCCCTCAAAATCCCACCCTTGCCCAGCTCCTTCCTTCTCCACAGTTTCACCAATCCTGCCCTCCTGCCCCCTCCCCCCCGTCTCAATGGAAGAGCTGCCTCCCTTTCTCTAAGGACAGTCTTTTCACCCCTCTCATTCTGGAGCCCCCACCCTCCTGCTTCCTCAGCAACCACACATCATCACAGAAGCTCTGTGCTATCTACACATAAAGGGGCTCATCTCTCCTTTATTTAAAACAAACAAAACTAACATTTTCTTATCTTGTGTACCCTACTGTCTATAAGAAACACTCTCCTTCCCATCATGACCAACCCTCTTCAAAGGGTATACTATATTCCTTATCACTGCTTCTCACTCCCCAGTGCTCACTCCCCAAGCCTCCACAATCTGCCTTCCCTCCTCCTGCTGTACTGATGTTGTCATTGACCTCCTAATTGTCAAATCTAATGAACATGTTTTTTAAATGTTTTATAGTGTGTTTTATCTGATTACAAGAGGGGTACACATCAGGAATAAAGTTATGACATATGACAGACTAGAGACAGAAAAACTTGCACTCTATAACACGCAATAGGTAAATATGCCTAATATATAAAGTGTTCTTACAAATTCAGTATATAGCTCAAAAGAAAAATATGCAGAGGATATTAAGGAGCAAGTCCAGGGAAAATATAAATAGCTAACACACATGAAAAGATACTTAGCCTCACTAGTGATCAGAGAAATGCAGGTTGAATCAGTTAGATACTATTGTTTACCTATCAGATTGGCAAAAATTAAAGACTGTCCATCCTCAGCAAGGGCATGAGGAAAAGCACTCTCAAGGGTGAGAATAGGAACCCTCTTGGATGTCAGTTTGGTATTGTCTATTCACATTTTTAAATGCACATAAACTTTGACCCACAGAATATTTGTGTGTGTGTGTGTGTGTGTGTGTGTGTGTGTGTGTGTGTGTGTGTATCTATGTATCTATATCCACCCTTGAGCATTGTGCAAAGGTGTTTATTGCAGCCTTGTGGTGGCTTGGACTAGAGTGATGGAGTGGAGATGCGGCAAAATATGTGACACAGGTGGAAGATCAGGTCTACAGGACTTGCTGATTAACTGAGAGGAATCAGGGGTGATCCTAGGTTCTTATCTTGGGCAACTGAATGGATGATGGTTCCATATTACTGAGATAGCAGAGGCTGACAGAAGGGGCTGGGGATGTGAGAAGAATCAGGAGTCCTGTCCCAACCTTGTTACTTTTGAGATGTCTACTTGACATACAAGTAGAGATGCCACACAGAGCACTGGATATATGAGCCTGCAGCTTAGAAGAAAGGCTTGGGCTAGAGACCTAAGTGCGGGAGTGATGAGTGTATAGATAGATAGTATTTAAAGCCAAGGGGCTGGAGGAGTACTTCTAGAAAGACTTTGGATGGAGAAAAGTCCATGGGCTGAGCCCTGCGTTGCTCCAGTGTTCAGAGATTAGGGAGATAATTTTAGTAGAAGAGGTGGCTAAGCAGAAGTTTTTTGTACAGCTTGAGTTTTAAAGACGTTAACATAGATCAAATGGTGGAGAATCATATATTTACCATGGTATCAAGGGGCCTAACTTCATCCAGACCTATCTTTTAAGGGAGTCTAGCTTTTTTTCTTTCTGAATAGTTCAAAACACATTTAAACAGAATAGCACTTCTTTTTCTTTTATGTTATATAGTGGTTTCCTCACACTGCATAATTCTCCTAGTATAAAATACTCATTTACTCCCATAGCACTCAGCAATGGCCTTTCTATAAAGTGTATAATCTAATAACCACCACATGCCTAAAAGGCTAAGAGAGACTTTAGGCCAGAAGCCTAATTTGTAGCATCTTTTATTTTTGGGGGCTGTTCACTTCCCCACTGCACAGTAAGTTTTCCAGCTTCTTAAGTGAAGGCACCAAATGCCTGGAAGGCCTCAAGACATCTGACAAACCACACCCTCTCCTCTCAGTGCAACCCCCTTCCTGCCAACAAGAAGCACAGAGTCTTTGCATTTCCACTTTCAACTTTAGAACTTTGCATCCAGAGACTCAGGCTTTAAAAAAAGAGAGAGGAAGTACTTCCAACTAGGTCAAAGTTGTCATCAGGAATTCAGTCTCAATGCAAAACTCAGCTGAAGGAAAGCTGTGTGAGAACTGAGCCTGGGGTGACCTTACACTGTAGGCGACAGACTGGGGACGCTTAGTTTCAGGTCCAGCGAGCACAAAAGAGTGCCAGTTCCTAGAAAGGTGATGTCATTCATTAATTCTCTTAACAAACATTAGTAAGCACCTATGATGTGCCACGCTCTGTTATGGTTGCTGGGTCCCCCAGTGAATAAAACAGACAGAAATCCCTGTCCACATGGAAGTTACATTTTGGAGTTTGGAGAGGGGCAGAGAGTAAGAAAGAAAAAAGAATAAAATACACAGTATGTTACATTAACAAAATGAGGTAGGGAAGGGGCTGCAAGTTTAAATAGTGTGGCTGGGGAAGGCCTCACTAAGGTGACATTTAAGTACAAACTCCTAGCTGTCGGATTTCAAGTACTCAGGAAGGTGTTTTCTGTACAATCCCA
The DNA here is from genome assembly GCA_032199065.1 of Smutsia gigantea. Lineage (NCBI taxonomy): Eukaryota > Metazoa > Chordata > Mammalia > Pholidota > Manidae > Smutsia > Smutsia gigantea. The sequence goes on from JAVSCE010016884.1 coordinate 20,944, forward strand.
CCACCATCAGGCTTCAGGTCCTTGAAGGCAGGGGATCCCAAGCCTGGCATAAATATTTATTACTCTCTCCTGCTTTATGCAAAGAGAGCTCCAAGATCCAGACCTTGCCCTTTAAAAGGTTACAACAACCTTACAGGTGGAAAAACAACTAAAAGAGGTGTTAAGGGCTTTCCCGAGGTGTAAATAAAGTGCTTTAGGATACAGGATAACTGGCAATTCGGCTTGGGGGAAGAAATTGTGTGTTCAGTAAGGTTATGAAAAGGAGGTGATTTTAGAGCTAAATCTTGAGAGATGAATAGGAATTAATGGCAGGAGAATGGGTGTGAGTGGCAAGTTAGCTTTTCAGGAAAAAAAAGGGGGGGAACATTTTGAGCAAAGGCCCAGAGACGCAATCAGGGAGGACATGTTCTCCTGGACTGTCCCTGCCTAAAGTACTCCGTCCATCCCTCAATACAACAAGCAAGCACACACTTACCCTCAGGCTCTCTGGTCTGGTGGTTGGAAAATCCTTATCACTTACTACACCCTCATTTCTTCCCTAACCAGCAGGGAAGGAAGACTGTTGAGTCAAGCATACATCCCTAGAATCCAGGGTTACCCTCTCCTAACTTCAGGACAGTCACTACTAAGATGAGAGCCCCAGAAGTTCCACTCAGTCAGGTACATTCGGGGAGGGGGTGTGTGTGCTTAGAGTGGCCACATGGCAGTCAGCCCCATGTTGGAAGAAAGTGGTGAAGGAGGTAAGACATCAGTGAACTAAGTGGTCCAAAGTCTCTGCAGTGCATCTAAGGTGGATAGGATCAAGGATCAAAACTTATGCTTCATCTTAGAAGGGAAATTTTTAATCACGTAGTCCAAACCCTGTGCTACTGAGTATCCCAAACATCTGAGAGCAGAGGTGGTGTGACAAGGGATAGAATACAAGCTCTGCAGTCAGATGGCCCAGCTCTGCCCCTCATCAGCTGGGTGATCTGGGGGAAGACCCTTAACCTCTCAGAGGCTCCTTTTCATTACAACCTAGTTCTAGTTGTAGTGATTACCACATAGAATTATGAGCATTAAATGAGATAATTATGTAAAGAACTTATCCCACTGCACAGCTCAATGGATTCTAACAACCATTATTAGTAGCAGCCTTTAAGGGGAAAAGCTCAGAGAGCATCAACCAGGATGCTACATTCACTCACTGACCAATTATCCCAGGACAGGACTCCAAACCCCATTTCACTGCTCTGACCTAGAGTAAGGCACCAAAATTAGTTTTACCAGAAATGTTCATCACTTGCTAGGAAGTCTCACAAGCCAAGGTGGTGGTCTTTTTCTACTTGGATTTCCAGCAAGTGCTAAAAAAAAAAACAAAAAACCTCCAACTCCAACAAAAAACTTCATCAGGGCCTTAAGTCTTTGCATTAAACATTGTTCTCTCCACAGCCCAACATGGGTAAACACATTAGGTCATTAACACCTTAATATTAATGGATTGATGAGGGGTGGGGGTGGGGAGCTGAAAGAGCAGAAAAGAAGCCAGTTAAAAATAGGAGGTCCAGGATGTATTGAAAACTAATTTCTGCTACAGATGTATAAGGTCTAGGGTCAACCCTGCCAAAACAGTATTCTGGAATGCTAGGTCCTCTGGTCCTGAAGAAGCTGGGTATGGGGGCGGGAGTTTGGTTATGAGGAAACAGATCACCTGTTCAAGCCACCAGAATTCTAACCAAATGATTTCACTACCAAAAAAAAAATAACCATTCCACGTTAGGGGCCGGAGGAACGTCTTTTGTACCCTTTCACAAACTATCACAGAAGATAGAAGTATTCTGTGTCCCTTCTGAGGACTCGGGGTGGGGGGTAGGAGAGGTGGGCTCCTCCAGGAGCAAATCGCCTTGGTCTGCTTTCAGGATGGCAAGAGAAAGCAGTTCAGCTCCAGAGCACACAGCCGGCTCCCCAGCCCCAAGCGCAAAGGGAGCCCACTGAGGCGGGGCTCAGGGCCCACTGGCCTCCAGCCTTTACCTGTGGCTGATCCGCCCAGGCCAGGGAAACCCACAGCGCGAGGTCCGAGGTCCGGAAGCAGTGCGGGGCCGAGACCCCACGCGGTGGCCGGGCGTTGCAAGGGGAACCGCTGAAAAGATAACTCGACGCCTCCGAGGACGCAATACCCGCTAGGAACTCGGCCCCATCCCCGCCCCCAGGGCTCCTGCTCCAGCAGGCGGGAAAAGCCGGGCCACTCCGCGCGAGGCGACACAGGGAGAGCCAGAGCCCGGAGGGACACAGCCCGAGTTAGCGAAAGGTGGGCCAGGGAAGGGGCCAGAGAGGCCCGGGAGAAAGCAAACTGGCGGGGAGGGACCGCCCCAGGCCGACCGGAGTCAGGGCGTGGGGGTGCGTTCCGGACGGGTGGACAGGGGAGAGCGGACAGCCGGTCAGCTAGGGAGAAGGAAAGACTGGGAGAGCGGCTAGGAGCAGGGAAAGGCACAGGTCCTGAGTTGGGAGTGGGGGAGCTTAGGCAGCGAAAGGGGGCTGGGGGCCCAGGAGGCGCCCCGGACCGGGGGCCAAGGGGCGGCCTCTGGCAGCGGACCTACCTGTCACCTGCAACAGGTGCCGCGAGAAGGCGAGACGTCCCAGTGCCGGATTCAGGGGAGGGTCTCCGGCTCCAAGAAGACCGCAAGCCCACTCTGGCAGCCGGCCCTTCTCACCCTCCTGGGAGGCGGAAAAAGCTGCAACTTTCCCTGGAGCTGGGAGGAGCTGGACTCTTAAAGGGGCCGCACAGAACTCCGGACTCCCTAGCAGGGGGCTCCGCCACCCGGAGGGAAGCTCTGAAAGCCAAAGCTTTAAGGCATGGCGGAGAAGGCGGGGTGCCCTCCCAAGTTAGGAAAGGGAGCTTGAGGACTGAGGATGGGGGTTTACCACTAGACCGGGCCCCACTTTCACTTCCATCTGTGCTCACTCTCTTCAGATGATAAATCACCTGCCTCTTCCGCCCCGCCAAGCCAGCACTGTCAAACTGTCCTGTACTTCTAAGAAGTTGGAGACTCTAGACCATATAATTTGGGGAGGTAAAATATGATACCATTCCGATCTTTTATTTCCGAACTTTTATGGCAAATAAAAATGTCTGTCTAACATATAAATGTTTTGAGCAAAGGACATAGACGAAACACACACACAACGGGCACAACTATTTATAACATTCAATTCACTAGTGATCAAAGAAGAGCAAATTAGAACAATAATGAGATTCTTTGGCAAAGGTTTTTTGTTTGTTTTTGTAACACTTAATGATGAGAAAGTGACCACCCAACAAGCTCTCTCATATTTGCTGCTAGGAATGTATGTTGGTTAAAAACCCTTTCTAGAAGGCATGTGAACAATATTATGTCAGTAGACTTTAAAATTTTTATACCTACCCAGATATTGCAGACTCCTCTCCCCACCCCCTTCCTCTCATCAGCCATTAACCATGCTCAAGTCCCTCTCATCTGTCATCAGCAATTAAACACGTGTAAGTCTCTACCATCCTTACAAAAAAAATCCTTCCTACACACTAGGTACCTCTCCAGCTCCTCTTTATGGGTAAAGTTATTGAAAGTGTACTTCAGAGGTACATTTTCAATGCCCATTCCCTCACTTCTTGCTAGCCATTTGGCTTCCTTCCTCAACACTCCACTGAAACTGTGCTCAACAGAACACCTAATCAATGACCTCTATGTCAATAAATAAATAGGGCATTTTCACTCCTTATCTGGCTTGACCTCCCCCCTACATTTTACTCTGTTAATCATTTCCTCCTGCTTAAAGTCTTCCTGTGGCATCTATGACACATACTCTTTTGCTTTTCCTCCTGCCCCTTTGCCCTCTCTTCACTATCCTTTGTAAATTCCACTTCTGCTATGCAACCTCTGAAAGTCAGACATTCTCAGAGTGAGGTACATATACTCTCTCCCTAAATGATCTCTTTTACTCATTTAACTTGAATCACCATCCATATAACTGTAACTTCAGAGCTCTATCCAGACCTTTTCACTGAGCTCTGCCTTCTTGACATCTCCACTTGGATGTCATACAGGCACCTCAAACTCAACACATCCAAAGCCGAACCCACCAACTTTTTCTCTTAAATTTGCTCCTCCTCCAGCATTTTCTATCAATAAATGACAACATCCCCCCCAAGGCAGAAACTTGGCACCTAGCATGGTACCTGGCACATAGTAGGTCCTCATTAATATTTGTACAATAAATAATGGATGTGTCCTAAGGAAACAGAAATATACACAAACTTTTTGTATAATGATATTAACCCAGGTATTAGAATAATAAAACACTAGGGGGAAAAAACCCTAATGTTTCAATGGTTAAGAAAATTATAGTATAATCATACTGTGGAATATTATATTCAATAAAACTGATTTTCACACATAGTTTACAATGATAGGAAAATGCTTATGTTCCAATATGAATTCAAAGTGGGATGCAACATCTGATATAAATATGATCACAACAATTAATGGAAATGGGTGGAAATGCATGGAAAAAGGACTAGAAGGAGACATGCAAAATACTAATAGTGGCTGTCTCTAGGTGGTTGAATTAAGTGAATTTTTTGTTTCCCTCCTACTTTTCTGTATTTTTTCAACTTTCTGATAATGATCATGTGTTGGGGTTTTTTTTTAATAATAAAAATTTTTTTGAAAAATCTTAAAAGGAAAGAAAAAATCATTTTAATTTTAGCAGATAAAACCATAAAATTCAGCTCCCAGCCTCTACCCAGAATTTTCTTCCATACTTTAACCCTTCAATACCCTGCCCACAGCCTGAAGTGTGAAGAAGCCACTTCAAAAAGGAAATCCATTTGTTCTCTCTAGCTTTGCCAACTCAGCCCTCAGGGCCCTTCTGCTCACCCCTGGGCATTGGATGTGCTCCACCTCCCTAACTAGGCCCATGGGAAGTCAGACCTAGCACTTACGTACTCCCTTCCTTACAGGTATGCTTAGCAGGAGCTGCAGATACCCTTCGCCAGAAGGGACTCCAGGAAACATTTAGTCCAATCCCCTTATTCCTCTGCAAAGTTTCCAGACATTTAAAGTTTTTACTTCTTTCTATATGTGCAATTTCTCACTCTCCAAGGTATACCTCCTTAAAGACGATGTGAGGACCTGACTCCTTTACTCTAAGACAGTCCCACTGAACCAGCTACATACACAGAGAGAGACAAGCATAAATGATGAACCAAAACAAAGTCAGGCAAGGGCCTATGTTACAAAGATTCTGTGTTTTGCAAACTGTGTCTGATCCTCCTTCTTTGCCACAAGATTTCTGTGCTCAAATTCTTATAACAAATACTGTGGGGTCCAATGCAAACAAACCCATGCACTATCCTGTGCAACAGTGTGGACAGGAGCTTACAGATTCTTATTCTAGTATAATTTCTAAAGCTCCTGTCCCATAGTGAATGATTGGATCCAATAAGTTGTTGGATTTTGCCACATTGAGGGAGTTCTGGCTAATGCAAACTAGTAAGATGGAGATTTTTCCTCAGCTCCAAGTGACAGGATGCCTTGGTATTGAGTAATTGCTCTTTCATAAAAGTATTAAATACCTCAAAACTACATAGGTGTATAGAAAATAATGTAACAACAAGGGTATGCCTACTACCCAGCTTAAGAAAGAAGCCATTACCACTACAATCGAAGCCCTCTAGATACATCTACACCCTGAGGTTTTCACTATACCAGATTTGACCTTGATCATTTCCATGTCTTTATACATTTACTACATATATGTCTATCCCTAAACAATAAGTAGTACTTTACATAAATAACTGTATGTACCTTCCACAATTTGCTTTCCTCACTCAACATTATGCTTAGGAGATTTATCCATGTCGACATATGTAGCTATAATTCACTCATTTTCAGTGCTATAGAGCATTCCAGGCATAAAGATATTGTGACTATATGTCTGTTCTCTTATTGATCAGGTATTTTTCAATTGTCAAACTCTTAGTTCTGGATACCAGGACACGTCCTCTTCTTGTTTGATAATAGTTTACTTTTGTTAAAAAACAAAAACAAAAACAAAATAAGGCTTCCTGACAAAGCAAATTTAGTGCACTAGTTGTCTACAGTATGGCTGTAAAAAGTAGATTCAGTCTCTTATTCAGTCAAGATCAGGGTTTCTCCACCTCTGCACTACGACATTTTGCTTTGTTAGTGGGGGACGGGGGAGCTGTCCTATGCATAGTAGGGTGTTTAGCAGCATCTCTGGCCTCTACCCACTAGATGCCAGTAGTGACAGCCAAAAATGTCTCATGGTATGGTCAAATGTCCTCTGTTGAGAGCCAGTGGTCAAGATGTAATGAGTACCCATCATATGAGAAGCACTTTACTACTGAAGTGCTATGGGAAGAAAGAAAATGAATAAACACTAGGAAAAAAGTCCCTTTATTCAAAGATACATATTGTGCATCTACTATGTGCAAAGATTACTGTGCTAAGCACTGAGATTTTGATGACCCTTTCCTCAAGGAGTTCACAGTTCATTGTGTGGGGTGAGGGGAGGCAGACAAACCATAAAATCATAATATGGTTGGAAAGGGCAAAGCTGGGGAGTTGCCCAGGATATGTGGGAGCCCCTGGGAAGGCCAATTACAGCAGCCAGGTGGGGAGTGATCAGTGAAGGGTCCCTGGAAAAAGGAATAGCTTCCCTGAATCTTAAAGGGTAAGTAGGAATTAGCCAGGCCAAAAAGACATTCCAGACATTCCAGGTAGAGGAATAGCATAAGCAAAAACAAAAACACTAGACATACAAGGTCTACACAAAGGAAACAGAAGGAAGCTGTTGTTGTTGAAGTATACAGGTTAAAAATAATAATAATAGATGAAGCTAGAAAGATGGTGCATTAATCTTCTAGGGCTGCCATAACAAAGTGCCACAAACTGAATGGCTTAAACAACAGAAACTTAATGTCTCACAGTTCCATGAGGTAGAAGTCTGGAATCAAAGGGTCTTAATTGGTTAAGCGTTCATTCTTTCAGAGGGCTGTTAAGGAAGAATCTGTCCCATGCCACTCTCTTACCTTCTGGTGGTCTGTTGGCAATCTTTGGCATTTCTTGCCTTGTGGAAGCATTACACCAATCTCTGCCTTCATTTTCACGTGGTGTTCTCCCTATGCATGTGGCCTTGTGTCCAAATTCCCCCTTTTTATAAAAACACCAGTCATATTGCATTAGGACCCACCCTAATGACCCCATATTAACTAAATACATTGGCAATGGTCCTATTTCCAAATGAGGACACATTCTGAGGTATGAGGGTTCAGCACTTCTACATGAATTTTTGGGGGGGATACAACCCATAACAGATGGGTAGGGATTAGAACTTCAAAATCTTGTGAGTCATGTTAAAGAATGTGGACTTTATTCAGTGGCTAATTACAACCATTCAAGGAGCCCTGGAATTCTCTACTCCATCATTATTGGTTACATCACTCAAATTATTCTTCATTCTTTTTATGGTTGAATAATCTTCCACTGTATGGCTATGCCACATTTTGCTTACCCATTCAACATTTGATGGACATTTGAGTTATTTCTACATTTTGGTTATTATGAATGTTTCTGATATAAACATGCACATATGAGGCTTTTTTGAACCTATGCTTTCAAATCTCTTGAGCATATATCTAGGAGTGAAATAGCTGAGTCATATGATAACTCTATGTTACCCTTTTGAGGAATTGCCAGGCTGCTTTCCAAACTGCTTGCACCATTTCATTTTACATTCCCACCAACAATGCAAGAAGGTTCCAGTTTCTCCACATCCTTGACAATACATTACTACTTTTTTTTATTGCAAACATCCCAGTATCTCATTGTAGTTTTGATTTGCATTTACCTCATAATTAATGATGTTAACCATCTTTTCATGTACTTATTAGCCATTAGTATATCTTCTCTGAAGAAATGTCTATTCAGATCCTTTGTCCACTTTTAAATTGGGTTATTTGTCCTTTTATTATTGAGTGGTAAGAGTTCCTTATATATTCTATTTATACCTTTGAAAAGAGAAAAGGTGGATGGAGGAAGATGACATTCTTAGGAGGGGAAGTGGTGTGCTGAATGCAAATGCCAAGAGCAGGTTTTGTTTTTTGATTCAAGAGGAGAGTCCAAGTGAAGGCAAAGTGTACTGAATTGTATTAAGGACGTGTCCTTTGTGGCTATGAACAAAACTAAGCATAGGTTCAGTTTGTTCTGTGGAAGTTGAAAATGCAGGCCCAAAAACTTTTAAGGCCTATTCAAATATTTATTCTGAGTGATCATTCACTTTAATAAAAGCATCTTTAAGGGAAAGAAAGCCATTACTTACCAGGATATGAAAGCAAAATACAGGGGCTCCTTGTTACAAAATGCAATGACCATAATTTTAGTTTTATTTTCCTTTGACACTCTAGCAACATTTGACAGGGTTGCCCTTTCCTTCCTTGTTAAAGTTTCTTCTTCTGTGGTTTCTGGAACACCACAACGTCCTAGTTCTCCTATCTCTCTGGCTATATTTCTTAATTTTCTTAGACCCCCCACTTTCTCTGCCCACACCTTAACATTTAAGGCTGAAATGTCACATTAATTTATTCAGGAGAAGTCTGAGGGCTCTAACATTTACTAGTGCCTGTTATATGCAGGTTTTCATGAGCTGGAAATGCAACAGCAAACCAAAAACGATCTTGTGTGTGTGGAGCTTACATTCGAAATCAAAGAAAAATACGTGACACATAAGCAGAAAAACAAGCATTCATACATTGCACTCACCATTATTCTAAGTACTATCCTAAGGCATTAAGATACACAAGCATTTAGTCCTCACAAAAACCCTATGATGTAGATACTATTATTATCCCCATTTTACAAATAAATAAACTGAGCACAGAGGTCAAATGGTTAAGATTCGAAGCCAGAGAAATGGTTTAGATTGGAAGCTCCAGAGTCCATGTTCTTAACTAGTACTCTATATTGCCTCTCAGCAATAAACAAATATATAAAATAGGATGTGCTAAGAGGTAGCTAAACTGGTATTTCAATTATCATTCCTCACCATTCAACTCCAGTCTATACAGTAAAATTCTAGAGGTTAATTGGAGGAAAGGAAAGAGGATTTTGTTAAGAAATTCATGGGAGTATAAAGCACTATGCTTTCCCAGCTCAAGCTAAGCTAAAAGGCTCCAATTAAACCTTTCAAAAGGGGATACTGGTATCTTATATACCCAGGCTGGAGGCTTGCTACACTACAGAAATTTTAGGCCTGCCTGAATTGCCACTAAAACAGGAGGAGTCCATGGGAGAACCTCACTGTGTCTTTTGGTGTCTGGAGAAGACAGAAACTTTGCTTGACTTTATAAAAATTACTTAATTAATTTTTAATTTTTATTAAAACATAGTTGATATACAATATTATGTTGGTTTCAGATGTCCAACATAAGGATTTAACAACTATATACTAGTAAATGCTCACCATGGTAAGTGTAGTTTTCCTCTGTGAACATACAAAGAAATTACAGTATTATTGGCTCTATTCTCTATGCTGTACTTCCATCCCCATGACTAATTTATTTTATAAATTGAAGTTTCTACCTCTTTACCCATTTCACCTATTTCACCCATCCCCCAATCCCCCATCTTTATAGTAACCAGCAGCCTGTTCTCTGTGTTTATGAGCCTAATTCTGTTTTGACTTTTACCTGAAGAAGTCTAAAGGCAGAAGCCTGGCTGAAGTTGTTCACAAGAGCATGGCAAAGAAAGAGGTCTAGACTTCCAAGGGACCATGTTTTCTATGAGCCAAGTAGTTACCTCTGAGTGTAGCTGGCATCTCCAGCAGAAGAATGCAGATCCCATAAGAGGCAAGTTGTGTGGGAAGACAGTCAGAGGATACATTGTTCCCACTGGGGAATGGTGCAAGGAAGAGGTCCCCCTAGGGGCTGTGGAGTGAAGGGGTCTCTGAAGAAACCACAAAAGCACATCACAAGGAAAGGCAGTATTTGGGTATTTACCTCACAAAGGGTATTGGTAACCAGATAACTCTAGCCATTAAATAAGCCTCTCACTGTCCCTTTAAGACCCACTCTCCCTACCCACCCCACCCCTCAACCCTGGAGGAGCCAGAAGCAGCATAAGTAGGAGAGAAGGTGGAGCAAGGAGATTGAAAGGACAGACCAAGGCACTTTTCTTCACTGGAGATCTGTGGGCTCTCTAGTCAAGCTGCACTGGAGGTTGGGGGCTGGAGGAGAAGCTTTAAAATGAACGTGAGAGGGAAAATTTGATTTTGAATGGTTGAACTTTTGAATACCTGAGAATTAAACTATTGTAAATATCTGAGAATAACCAAAAGGCTAATGGGTTACATACATAACATACTATGAGATAGTGATGTATCACCCAAAAAAAGCAGGGTAAAGGAATAGAGAGTCACAGGGTGCTATTTCATAATAGTCAGTCATGGTAAGAGTCTCAGGTGAGGTGATCCAAATGAAAAAAAGAAGCAAGCCATGGGAATGTCCTTGGCCCTCATCTCCTTTCAGTAGACAAGTTCTCCTTGCATAATCTTGTCCATTCACATGGCTTTGATTTCCCCCAAAGAATCTCAGTCTTGTATCTCTACCCTAAATTTTCTCCACATCTGCAGACTCTCTTATTTAATGCCTACGAGGTATCCCTGCTTCAATGACCACAATCACCTCAATTCGACTTTTCCACACTTAAATTTCATCTTCCTTCCAAATTTCTTCTGTTCCCGACGTTTTCCATTCCAGTGAATAGCACTACAATCTACTCAATAGCACAAGCCAGAAACCATCCCCATATGTAGTCCCCAGATCCTATGGTTCTCATCACCCAGCTACATCTTGAACTCCTTCCCACAGCCACTACCCACACTCAGGCCATAACCATCTCTCACCTAGATTACAACTGTCTCCTAACTGGTCATCCTACTTCCAATCTATTTTCCACACTGCCAGCAAAGTAATCTTCCCTAAATTTAAATCAGATCCCAGAGGAACTCGGTGGCACTTAATAGTTCTGAGAATTGAGTCTTTTATGTGGCTTAAAAGGACTTTGATGATCTGTTTCCCATCTACCCGACAAGCCTTTTCTTGCACCATTCCTTGTTCTTGAGTTCTCCTCTCCCAGCCAATCTAAATGATTTCCATTTCTCTCCAAACCCCAAATTCTCTTCCATCTCTTCCATCTTCCCTCTATTTTCTCCATGCCAATCTTTACTCATTGTTCAGCCCAAATGTGATCTCTTCTGGAAAGCCTTCCCCCTACGCCACTCAAATGGGTGCCCCTCGTCTGTGCTCCCATTGTCCCCCAGCACCCTTCATATATTTCTGACACAGCACTCATTCTAGAGTGTTCTCATTGTTCAAGTGGCTGCTTCTCACACTAAAATGTCAGCTCCTCATAAGCAGGACCTATGTCTTACTAATCTCTGTATCTGTAAAGCCTTGCATATGAACTAGATTCTCTTTCAAAATCGACTGTACCTCTGACTGAACTCCTTTTTCCCTCACTCATCCTTTGCCTTTTAATGTCCAACCATTCCTAATGATTCCACTAGTCCACCCATACAGGATGTTTGTATGCCAAACAACTAGCTGACCGTTTCTTCTAAGGCTAGCTCTCAACCTGGAACAATGTTGCCTGCCTCGCCAGGGGCCATTAGGCAGTGCCGGGAGAACACTTTTAGTTGTCACAGGGAAGGGGTGCAACTGGCATCTAGTGGGTGAGGCCAGGAGTGCTGGTCAACCTCGTGTAGCACACAGGCCTGTCCCCCATGGTGAAGAAGTACCCAGCCAAAAATGTCAGTAGTGCCGAGGCAAAGAAACCCTGCCCAGAGACAAGCAAAGCCCCTCGACCGTGGTGTACTTAGTAGCCTTTTTCTCCTATGCTGAATTACAGAGCTGCCTGTGGGATTCAGTCCTGTCTGCTGGGGTCTAAGATAATGGTGAGGAGGAAAAAGAAGTCATAAAGATAAAGTTCTCGTGGGCTGAGGTTTCCCTTCATCTTGCTGGATGAGCAAAAGCACATGTGAACTTATGCCAAAACCCTTATTTGGAAAAATGCTCGCTTATAGATAGGCCATTCTGCAAATAGCCCCGAGCTTTAACTAAATTCAGAGAACTCTTTAGAGCCATTGTTTTTGACTCAAGCTAAGCACACTAGACAAACTCTTGTACAGGTGGAAAAATAAAGGGCAATGAGCATTGGTTGAGCTATTTCTATATGCCAGACACTGTATAAAGTGCTCTATATGCATTATCTCTTTTAATCCTCACAATAGCACTATAAATTAAGCCCTGCTATTATCTCCATTCTACAGATGAGGAAACTGTGGCCTGGAGAACCTAGGTAACATTAGTGCTTAGTGAAGAAATAAGTACTTAAATCCTATGTCTTTCTATTACACCATGCTAGGATGATTCAGTGCACATAAAAATCAAGTGCTCAGAGCAAAAGATATCTTCTAATACTTTCAACATTTGGTTTGCTTCTATCAAACTTAAAAAAGGAAAATTAGTTTGGCATCCACTTTAATCCAGTTAACTCTTTATTTGATTCTTCAGACTTAGAGTAGGACCCATCTTCCTTTGCTACATTTCCATTCAGGGGCCCTATAGTCCAACAGGATCATGCTTGGGCTGGCAATGCAAAGATATGAGCTCATTAAATTGATCTTGTATCCTTGAAAAAATGATTATCATATTTACCTCGCTATTCCTTGTTTTCTCATTTACAAAATAATAAAGCTTGATTATGTTAACAACAGGCTATGATAGATATGATATATCCCACATGTAGGCCTTTCTAATACGCAGCTTCAGGGTCCCTTCTCAGGCCCAGACCCACTCCCTAGCCAAAGTCCCCTGGAATTCAGTCTGCCTTTCCCTCTTTCTAAAAATGCTGCTACCCATTCTGTCCCCTTGGGGTTCTCATCAATATTCCCATTCCCCCATTCTGTAGAGTGGGAAACAATCTCAATACTCATATAAGACATATAATGTAAACTGTTATGTCATTACTAATCCTTCCCTTGCAGAGAATGACTATTGCATGGGCCAGAATCAGAGGAAAGCATGGATTGTGCGACTTTTCTGTTGCTATTGAAAACACCATTGAAGACTGTTTAGTATGATCTCTAATGCTCTGTAGAAATGGTGGTCATCATAACAGAATTGTGCCTGCCTTAGAATGCTTCCGTTACTCAACCATCAACAGTTGCCCCAGTGCAAAGAACAGTTTGTGCTGATGTTGTAGCATATAGACTATTGCATGTCACAGCCCACATTACTAGCTTTCCCCTCACTCTGCTTATACTTACTCTAATCACAAGCTTCATCTTCAGGGATCTTGAGATCACATCTCCACCTACCTTGCTGTTGTCATTCCTTTTTGATAATGCAGTTCAAAATCTCTCTTTAGACATATACAGAGGAACTATCTATCTACATGTCTCTTCACTTGGGTTTAATGCCTACTTCCTTCTTCTAAAATTCTCTTGGTGTTTTTTCTTGCATTCTTGCTTGGCAATTTTGAGGCTGTTCTTAATGTGCAGCCCTAGGCATATGAGAATGAAGCCTGACAAAAATAAACTGCAATTAGTTGTGCAGGCAGTTACTAGGAAGCTACAGCAAATCTGTTGAGTCCTGGCACTCATTTTGAGCAAACAAACAAGTTTACTGAGAGTCCACCCTTCCCAGATAACTTTCTATTTGGAGTTCAGTGAACTTACAACTATCTCACTTCAGCATGAACGGAAAAGATGCAACAAGATTTCCAAAAGAAAGATATTTGACCCCTAGAGGTAAAGTGAAAAGTTATTTTATTTTATTTTACTTTTATTGAGGCACATACAATAAAATGCACAAATCTTTGTGTACAGCTCAATGAATTTGACATGCGTATATGCTCACATAACCATGACTAGATCAAGATACGGAACATCCTCACTACTCTTCCCCCACTTCACCTATTTCACCCAAAAAGAAGTCATCTTTTTTTATAACTAAGAAGATTGGTTTCCTCTGTACTCTAAGTCCTATGATTGTCCTGTGACACATTTTTCACATTATCTCTTTCTTTAGGTCTTCAAAGAAGCAAATTCACAACAAGATCTTCTTAGTGAGAACAGGCAAGAAAGGACAAAGCAGGAAGGATGATGTCCACATTCCAGCCTTCTGTTGCTACTGCTAACTGTTCAGAGGAGGAAACTGGTAGAAAGCTGATGCTACAGTTTCCCTGAAACAGTGAGAAAAATAATCAGTTGGGACATCCCCCAGGAAGAAAAACTGTACATTGGCACCAATCAGCCAGGCCAGAGTAGCCTCTGCTCTGTGAACATCTCTACCTGTGCAGATTCCCCCTCTCTGGGGGTCTCTTTTCCCAGGCTAATATATAAACTTGGTGACAAAAGGGTTAACTGTTTGGGGTCAGCATAACACAGAGCAGTGGAAAAGCAAATACAGAAAATAGGGACAACATGTTCTACACGCACATAATAGTGTCATTTCTTTTGAGGAGACACAGGAATCAAATAGCAGAGATTTTTGTCTCTTCGGATTCTGAGGGAAAACAAAATGACCTTGGCATCTAGAAAATAAGCTCCAGAGTCGAAGATTGAAGTTATTACCTACAATAAGATTAGATCCTGCCCTGTGGGAACACATTTGTGTTCTGCAGTCAATTTGGGATTAACCTTTTCAGGGCTGCTGGAGAATTCATTGGTTCTTAACTTCTCTCACTGGGCTGCCTTAGGCTCTAGAGGTTTCCATGTTTTCCAAAGGAGCTTTGTGCACGGCAGCCAGCTGTGCAACTGTGGCTTATTTACACATGCTTCTGGCTTCGATCCCTCTGAGTGTGAGAACTAGAGAAGGCAGCCCCTCCCAGAGAGCACACAAGCCCAGCCCAGCCCAGCCCAGCCCAGCAGGACTTAGTGTGGGTGGGGTCCATCCAGCACATCAAAATGACAGCCCAGAAAAGGACTGAACTATGAAACCACCCATATGTGATTCCTCCTCAGCTGTACTTCTTTTCTTCAAATGCTCCTGCTTGTGTACACACTACCACAGATGGAGGCAGTCGTGCAAAATTCCAAAGGCCCAAGAATTCAAGCTGGCACTGCTTCAGGAATTGTGGATTACTTAAAGAGTTTACAACTTAGTTAAAAAAGGTATTCACCAAAATGTTAACAGTGGTTATTCCTGTGGAGTGGGACTACTACAGATTTTTATTTTCTCTTTGTTTTCCTAAATTTTCCATCATGACTATGTATTACTTGTGTGGATTTTTTTAATTTCCTTTTTAAAAAGGTAACCTTCCTAGACGAGTCATTTTTACTTCCCTGGTGGTCTATCACCTTCCTAGACGAGTCATTTTTACTTCCCTGGTGGTCTATCTCCAAGCTGTAGAACTATAAATCAGAAGTGTACAGTGTACAGAAAACAACCAAGTAGGGAGCGTTCCACTTCCAGAATTATTGTTCTTTAAAATCATGGAGATAAGGCAAAGGGTGAAGATATGAACAGACTTTATCAGCAGCACCTTGGCAAGAAAGTAATTCACTCTGGATAGTTCAGATGAACAGAGTTTGTGAAAAGACTATTTATAGTGAGCGGTCAGGGTACAAGAAGAAATAAGGGATAGTGAAGTATAAGTGGGAAACCGTTACCATGCTGAGAGCCTTGTCCCTTGGCTGAAGGGGAAAATGGGGGAGAGATTCATGAAAATGTTTGATATCTTGACCTGAGTGATGGTTACATGAGTGTACGCACATGTCACAATGCATTAAGCTGTACACTAAGGTCTGTGCATTTTATTGTATGTGCCTCAATAAAA